>JASXSY010002135.1:0-24746 GCA_034509805.1 Sipha maydis
GAATCTTATAAATTCCGAACATTTATCTTGGTTTAAAAAAATAACACTTTAATAACAAAATATGAATAAGATATTTATTTTAATAAAATAACGATTACGAAGCGAACTGATGGATAAGCTAAGCTGTTGTTTAATCGGGCGACATGCTTAAAATATTTGTACGCTCGGTCGAATCGATATTATAAAATATAAATAAAACGTATTCAATGTTGTGCTGACGTCGATGAATTCGACAGAACTTTTTCCGAACAGGAATTCGAAACGCGGCAGTTGGAAAGTCCGCGAATTAGTAGTCTTTATTTAACATCGTATGATACTTGACGGTTGGGACGGGAACCGTACCGTGTGATAACCACGCAAATCCAATTAATCGTATTGTACACCACACGTCGTCCAAGCTTTATAGGTTTATGTATTTACGATGAAACGCGTCGTTAACCTGTACGACAATGTTAACGTTACGGACGAGTGGGCCTAGCGGTTTTATCAAAAATAAAACGTGGCGTGTCGAGCATATTGCTGTTCGGAAATAATTCATTTGATACCGATTTCCGTGGAAGAGACAGGTGGAGCCACTCGTTCTATCCGGGGTTTCGACGCCGCAATAAGCATATTTTGTGAAATATGACGTAAACCGACAGACGTGTGTTTTTATTTGTACGAACGCGTTCATTGAAATTCACCTGTTGGGTCCCATAACACTAACGGCAAATAGCACTACGCTGAGTTCCTCTAGCCGTGGTAAAAGTGCAACTACACATTATATTATTATGGTTCGACAAAAGCTCGAGCAGACAAAAGACATTTCAATAAGCTGCGTGATTTGTCCAACGAGAACGTCGGAAAGAATGTGTGACTGTTAACCGTTGTTTATTCTGTTCAATACGATCGATTCGAGTAACACACGTGGCAAGTACGTTTATATATATGTTCACGTAATCAACGACGATACATATATCACAATATATATATATATATATATATATATATATATCGTTGCTTTAAAACGCAATAAAAATAAAATCGCGTGAGAAAATAATTTTCTGACGTTTCCGTGTTCGACATGATTACTGGCTTGGCGGCCCCGGTAAAAAATCCTGGACACACCTAACCTGTCGAAGACCCAGCGTGAACGCAACGGATTTATGATTTTCTTTGTTTTTATTTTTTTAAACAAATACATACATATATACTATATATAGATTGGTGTGGTTGAAAATTGCACGAAAAATAAAAACGCGCGGCGACCGTAAAACTATTGGGTTTGATTAAAAAAATGAAAAAAATTAATAAAAAAAAAAAAACGAAATCGAACCCCATTCCGCGCTCCGACCGCGAGAATAGCGTAAAACGATTGTTCTGGTTCCGATGCATGCGCTTAATGGTCTGCGTTTACGGTGTACGCAATAAATTCGTACGACCGTATAATAATATTTATAATAAACGGTTCACGAAGTTTTCCGTAAAACGGACAATATAAAATTATAATGATGGTGTACGTTAAAGCAATAACATTTATCATCTTACAACAGCGGTTGCCGGACGCGCGCGATGTCCGGTCGGCTTGATCGAACCCGGATAACGCGGTTCGGGCGCGGGTGAGTGGAGTTAATTTGGTACGAACTAGTCGACGGTTGCACGGGGCTCGAGAGCGTGTACAATAGTGCGTCGAGGTCAAGATTCGCGTTGGTAAACGGTCCCAGAGGGAAAACACTGCGGTGTGTCTGCACGCGGAGTTGCGGGAGATTACGTTTTCTTCTTGATTTCGAATGTGATGAGTTCGCGTTAAATAAAAAAAAAAAATCCTTGATTACGAAAGTATTAACGTTTGCGTACCGCGCGCCGCGTGGTGTACGAGAAATGTCGACGTGTTTGTACGATATAATTATCACTGAAAATCGTACTGCGGCGTTAATCTAACGCCGCATAATACATAACGTAAAACATGTATGTATCCTATATAATATAATAGTTTAGAAACTAGTCGTGGACTAAACGATTCGAAACGCGAGGAAAACCGAATTCGTACGAAAATCGAGTCCGTGGACGTGAACCGCACAGCGACCACGTCGCAAGTAGTATCATAACCAATGCGCTGTTGATCGGCATTGATCACGATTGAATGCTGACTTTTCCAAGGGCAATACGGTTTACGTAAACAATTGTTACCGTTATTATTTTTGCTGTGAACACGTGTGTGCCGTCGGACTAAACGTAGATAGGTGGCGGCCGAACGAAAGGAGAAACAATAACGATTTCTCTACGACGGTGATTTACATTACGGTAGTATCGTGGTGTGATCGCACCTCGAACAACGACAGCGTGTTTACTCCCGTCCATCGTTGTTTTTACGGGCCGATATTCGTCGTAGTTAAAGATATCATGTAAGCAGATAAAATGATTAAAACGCGTATGTAAAATGATGAAAAAAAATTCATATCGTACACCGTGTAGTAAAAAATAAATACGGTGTACCGTCGCGATTCACGTGAATAGATCTGTTTTTTTTTTTTTTTTTATTATTATTAATTGTAGATAGAATACGGTGTTATTGAATCGAGAACAGAAAATACATTTGGATCCGATCCACGGGGATGATTACAATAACTATGGACGATTTCTCGATTCTTTCTGTGTCCTTATTGGCCTCGAAATTATAGCCCGTAAAATGCCACGCATGTGGAATCCGAAACGTTGCACGTTATTTTAAACTATTATTCCTTCCGCTGAAATTTCATCATAAAATGTGACGGTCACTGGCGGTCAGATAGAAAGTACGAGGAGAATAGGAACGTTTTGTTGATGTGAACATGTGAACACTTCCAGCGATCAAAATGCGTATGTTTTGTGTGCGGTATAAATATTTTCCCCGAATCAGAAGAATTTCAACTTTATTACATTGTATCGAGATTCAATATTGTTTCGCGTCTAGAACGTTCGCGCATCGTGCGTGCTATGGTTGGAGATCTTCAATAGTTAATGTAATAACAATGTTGTACATATGTTTCATGTGCAGAGCGTGCGGTCGAATCATCGTTATGCGTAGAAAATCGTCGGAGCGTGATCTACTATTGCATGCGTTACTAAAGTTAGATATTTCTAGCTTTAAAAATTCTAAAAAAAAGCACTAAAAAAACTATAAAGTATAGCACCTAAATTATTTTTAAAAGACCCACAGTAAAATTTAACAAAATTTATTTAAATTAATTAAATACGCTAATGTAATAGTTTTATATATATATGTATATATAATCCCTTTTATAGGAAGAGACAAACTTTATACATGTATTTACATTTATGTATTTTTCTAGTGTGTTAAAAATAACAAACAAATGTCGAAAGAAATAAAATGCCATAGGATGGCTACTGCTCCATCCGTCGCATTTCTGAGAACGTCCTTGACGATAACAGAGAGGCGAGTTTGAAATCCGGACGAAAATCGTAAAAATATTGAAACGGAGTGCGGTAATGCTACGTGCGCAATCGATGTCCGAAATCGCATTGCGTCGTCTAAGTTAAATTTATAACACATTTTCGGTACTCACGTTAATATGATATTATAATCACTAAACTAATAAGAACACGTTAGAAAAGATAGGTCGTAATGTGCTTGATGATTTGATGTCATTATTATTAAGGTCGTTTGCAGCGTACATAAATAAAAAAAAATAGAAATGAAAAAATAAAAAAAATACATCGAAGAAAAAAACCCCGAAACGTACGAACGTACGTCATATAAAATAAAAAATAAAATAATGTTAACCTATGATGACACTGTGAGAGCTGTTCGGATTAAAACAATATCATTTTACAATAACGACCAGTTTGATTTTACAGTCAAGCTTTTATAATTATACACAGATTTTTGTATCATTGCTAGTTGTACGACAAAAATCGTTGAAAATAGAGCTATTGACAGATCAAGACCTGTTTTCTTCCTTCCAACGATACTGGTCCCCCTCTTGAATGCAAACGATTAGTCTAGTGGCAGCGTCCACGTGACCGTTACCATATCCGACAACAGGACTACGGCGTATCTGTATATCACAAAATCGATGGCAACATTACGTATGATGCAAATGTCTCGTGGAAACGAACCGGAAATACGCGCGAACGATAACATCACAGAATGTGGGGGAGGGCGACTTGGATCGAATTCAACAACCGATTAGTTTCATGACGGTATTCCGGAAGATAACTCGTTCACTTAATCCAAACGGCCACGCGCTGTAGGCAGACGGAAACGTGCGTTAGATTAATCGCTAAGTAAGAATGGCCGCGGAAAAGACATCAGCATAAATTATTTTGTACACCACTGATGCGTTGAAATGACTAAAACGAGACGAATCGTGCACAGCTACTACATTATGTAGCATCATTAGTGATATCGTAAAATCCTGTGCGCACGATAATGATCAGTATGCGAAACAATATTGAGTTAAAATCCTTTCGGTTCAATCGATCTGATCCAAATCTAGTTATCTAGTAATCTGCACCGTTGACCACTTACACGGGTGTGTAATCATAATAGCAATACCTAACTGTTCGAAGTAGGCACAGCATTTAAAATAACAGTAATAATTACAACATGGTTTGAAAAATATTTCGGTCGCGAGAACAACATTTTGATCGTCCGTTTTTAATGAATTATGATTAATATAATTCGATTAAAATTTTCGAAAACTTCGTGGCGCATTAAACGAGTTTAATTAACAGTTTGATTACTTTCCAGGTTGATAAATTCTCTCCACAGCAGTGTTGCGGCTGCACCTTAACGTTTTCCGACTACTCACAAGTTTGTGTCCGCAATTTATTACATTGTTACGGCAATGGCGACGTGCAGGGACACTGATAGTATCCCGCGTGGCATGGTTTCGATCGGCGTATAAACACGGTTTGAATCGATTAATACATAGATATATGGAAATTATAAGTTAATAATTATAGTTTCTTTCGTTGCACATTAAAAATAATCTAGAATGGAACAATACGAATGGAACGATCGCCCAACATAAAAAGTTGATTTAACTTTATCGAAGTTCAACCATTACACGAATGAATTAGTCCCTTTCAGTATAGGTTTTTAAATTTTATATTAATTTCAATCGATCGAAATTCCTATGGCATTTTCGATGTAAACATAATTTATCACGATTAAATAATAATGTTGTATATATACAGGGTGTTTCACAAAATTCTTCATCTAACAATTCTAACGAGTACGTGTATATTAGATTCCTCAACCATTTCAGAAACACATTATATATATGTATAAATTAAAATGGTAATTGTCATAATTTATAAAATTAAAACTGTAAAAAATAATAAATTCTTTAGCTGTATGGTATGCCGATATAAATATGTCTCAAAACCTTAAAATAATGTTTTTATAAAAGTTAAAAAAATGTTTAAAGAATTTTATAATTTCTTTAAACTATCCTCTGGATTATTATAACAAAATTAGGGCGTATGATTGTAAAATGTTATTAATTTTTGGTGACTTAGGGACGCAACGTATATTCGAATTATCGAATTATTCGAATATTTTAATATTCGATTCGATTAGTTCTACTATAAATGATTCGAATATTCGGTAATCAGTATTCGACACTACAATACCTATTACCTATCAGTGTTTTATATTTTAAACTGCTTGCTTATGACATTAATAATAATAATAATACACAATACACATAAGCCATATAATATTATTATTAAACGTTTTATGTGGTATTACGCGAAAACATAAACGAATAATTTTCGTTACGTATTGCATTGTAGTGTAGAATACTGATATTCGAATATTCGAATATTCGATTTCTCGAATATTCAAATGTTCTAATTGTTTACGATAGAACTATTCGAATTCAAATATTCAAATATTTCCCATCACTAATAACTTTGATAACTTAATTTGAATCAAATAGTCTGCCAAAATTATATTTATTAATTTAATACAAAGTAATAGAATATAAAAGGATGTATAGTTCCAAAATTATTATTTTTTGATTCTTATTATTATTATTATAATTATTATTTGAAATATCAAATTAAAGGAAAAACTTGTGCTACAGATATTATTTATTTATTTATGTTGTATATCAACGGGTATATACCCTTTTACAAATTATATAATGGAAACATATTAGATAAAAACTAAAAACTAAATTAGTGTAGTAAAGCGTAACAATTATGTATAAGAGATAGGTACATGGACTAAAATTAATCTCTATTATATTTTTGGGTCCCGAATTAAGGATTGGAATATTTTAATAACCTTAAAAAAACATTAGAGATCACGAGGTACGAATCGAACACTAGTATAAGCTTTCATTTTTGTCCCAGGTCATCCACGTCGTACATTGTGTGTATGTACAGAAACTGCAATGGAAGTGTAACGGCTGGGGAAGTGTATTCAACGAATGTGTAAAATTCGGTTTATCGCTCTATAAATATACTTTTAAAGGTCAAAAAGCCTTGAGTGAAATTTAATATTTTGAAACACACGCGATACTCGAGTGCCATAGTAGAATTATTATAGTGCTTTAAGTTCATCATCGGGGTTGCGTTTTTTGTTTCGGGGATTTTTCGGGGTGTTTTTTTCTTTCGTTCGTTTAAAGTCATTCTATAAATTATCGTGGGACCAAATTTATCTTTCCAACCGAGGTTTTTCAGCCAATAAACATTGATACAACTTTTTATACAGTTTTCGTAAGGTAAAAAATATGAGGTTCTTTAATATTTTTTTATTTTTTATATACAAAGACCACGTATTTAACGCATTAGCCAGTGAAATCGAAAAAATATTTTTAAAATGCTGAGCTACGTCGAACAATGTGAAATCGTCTATACATTTATCGTGTTTTTAAATATGATTATAATACGAAACTCATGAAATAATAAATTTTACCAGTGGAAAAGTGTGAAACCACAGCGCCCGATTCACGACACGACACGATACGACACAACCAGTGGCGGTGCGTCAGGAGAAACTTTGAGACGGCGTCTCCCCAATAATTATAACATTGAATAAAAAAAAATTTGTTTTAATTTTTTAAATTATTTTCAAGTATTTGTGTAATCTATGTGTAAATATTATACTGTTGTCAAATATATTTACTATATTTATTATATTTATTATTTTTAATATATATACATACATCACATAAATTACATAATATACTTTTAGGAAAATTGATTCCGACAGACCGATAGAACATTCTTTGTTCGAATATGTTATCGTGTCGTGTCGTTGTGGATCGGTGTGAATTACCGAAACTATTCAATTATATCGATAGAATATCTTGTCATGTGAGTGTGAATGTGTGAATCGGGCTTAATTTGATAATTTGAATTTGAAAACTTATATGATATCAATATGTATTGGGTTTCGTTATTACCCCTAGATATTATACATTTTCTACAAAATAGTTCATTTGATTGATCGTTTTTATCGATGATAAACGATGAACGTTATAAATGGCCCCTTCGAAGTAGAATCAGAGTCAAATTTCCAATGTTCCATGACGTTATAAATGGGACTTTGGTGTAGATTTTCCTTACCATAAAATATGTTTACCGAAAAAAAAATGTCAAAAAGTAAAATAATCTAACGAAATATACCATAAAAACTATTTTGAACGTTGAATTGCTGTCCAGTACCACGAACCCGATACTTCATCAGATTATTAAGCACGAGTCCTTATTGTTTAAATGGTAACCGTAAGAGAGATGGGGCGCGAGGTGGTAGACGAATAATGAAAACGTTCAATGCAGCAGTGCTCGCACGAAATATGCACGCACAGATCATTTTTATGGGGTTTATCCACGTAAAAGATTATAGACTTACACTCGACGGTAAATTGATCGAGTACTCATTACGGAGAATCGGTCGAAACCAATAAAAATGCTACGCAATAAGAGTATAATATTATTATGATAAGTGTCCAGTAAGATGTTGTGTGTAGAGTACAGAATATCGAATAACTCTTATTTTCTCACACGATAACGTACGGTATCGTCATTATCATGGGTTACGGGGTTTTGATTAAGCGCTCTTTACCATTGATTAAGACAATACCGTACTTGTGAATATTTCTATAATCTCTCTGGCATTTGGTTTTGATTACGGAAAATTTTACATCTTCCGTGCGGCGATTTCTTCATAATTCGTAATACATAACAAGACGCGGTACGCGGCCTTTTAACAGTACGGATTACGGAATGCTGGAGAGTACGGTTATCAGGAACAAAAATCGTGCATCGACAGCATTGACCGATGATAGACCGCGGAAATGTCGTCAACTAAAATATTATTTCCCAAGATATTCGGGAATCGTCATCGTTCCTGGGAAACGCCATTCCGTTTCCCGAAACGTCAACATTGCCGGCAACGCACGTGTACACGAACACAGATTTGCGCGTGAACCTGACGCGGCGTATCTCGGCGGCTTTGGAAGTCAGTTGATACATGTATCGCGAGTGTGCGTGTGTGGGCGTGCGAGTGTACAAATCTAAATCGATCGGAGACGCGATCGGGTTAAGCGCACTCGGAAGCCGTCCGGAACGGTCGCGCGTGCACGCATACGTGATTTCGCACTGCTGTTGTACACGGATCGATAGCGGGTGATCGAGGTACGGCGGGATCGCTAATTGTAACCGGCAACTGCGGCCAGACGGCGAAGATCGACCGCACATCGAGTGCACGACGACCTACCCCCGGTTTACCGCCGATTGGTCGACGACGGCGGACCACGCGAAAACGCGAATCCGCGCGACGTCCCATCGCTACGGTGTCTTGTTGAGATCGAGCGCACAATACAACAATAACGCTCGACGTACACCAGTTAACACGACGAATCCGTACTTTTATTTATAGCAATAATAATAATAATAATAAGTAATACACTGTCTCAAGAGGCTGCCGACGTCAGGCCACAACAAACAACGTAATAAACAAAAATAATATAATAAAAATAAACGTGCCCACAGTCGCGATGTGTCGCGAAAAAAACGGACAAAAAAACGTGCTCGCGGTGGTGTCTTTTGAAAAACGCGAGAGAACAGAACGGGGGTCGGTGGTGGTGCGTGTCGCCACCGTTTCAGGTCCCCCATCCCCCTTTCACATGGTAAACCGGTGTCGCGTTGACGGCGCGCACCGCGGTCTGGTGGTTGGTCAGAGGAGCCGCTGCGATAACGACTGCCGAGCGAACCGCGTCAGCCCGTTGTTGTGCACCGGCGACCGGCCGCTGCGGCTCGTCAAAACAGCGTGGTCTTGGCGCTCGTCGTACGGCAGTGACCTATTTGTTCTGCGCGGTGTTCGATACGGTCGACGCGTACATCGTCAATAACAATAAAACCGCGCAGCTTTTGTCGGACGAGGAAGACAAATTGTTTTTTCCTACTCGAATCCGAAAATAAAACTTTTACGGAAATATTTTTCCGGACCGCGTCCTTCGAAACGACGTCCTCGTGGGGCTTGTTTTCGACCGGTCGTATGGTGCACGATCACTGCGTACTCGTTCGGTATAGAACCATCTTCTTGATGGGGTAAAAATGCGACTCGGGCAAAGTTTTCCCCGATCGGGCCATGATATTTAATACGCACAACAGTGTTCAGTGAAAAACAGAAATGGCGAAAGCCGCTGAACACTGCTTTCGACCGACTAGTGCCGCGGGTCGCAACGGGCATAGTCGCAAAGCCGCAATCGCCCGTCGAACACCAGTCCGTAGGAATCGCGTGAAAACAGTGCGGCCACGCCTTGGACACCGTGCCCCACGCGAGATCGTAAACGAAACGGTACCGCGAACGGCAGGCGAAACGGTTTTACGTCTACGGCGGCGACCTAGCAAACATAGCGAACGTAAGTAATTTATTTGCAGCCCCACCCTTCCCAGCCTACGTACACGACGTTACCGTCCGGGTCGGCTAATTAAGCTGTCCGGTAGAATTACTGCACGGCCGCCGTCCAAACAAATCGCTCGCGGTCCCATCGTCGATCACTATACCCGACGCGCACTTGAAACGTTTTTACCGCGGCGAGAGGGTAGTGCACGACGTGAAGCTCGTACTGCGTGGAATGTACTACCGATGGCTGATCACCAACAGGACAATGAAATGGAAAAAATAAAAAAAATAAACCCACACGCACTTTGACCTGACGTATAGCGTTTAAATATTTAATATTTATTATTATTCATTTCGTGCAGGCTATGCGTTGTGTTCGACCATTTACCCAGTCCACTTGTTGTCAGTCGTTGCACGTGCGTTTTCACCTCATAAGTTTAACGCGTATACCGTGTGAGCCTATGGCACGAAAAAGTAAAACACCGTTTGGAACGGAACGGGTGAGATCATATCACTTTCGAAATTCGCCACCGTCCGGACGCAAGACCAATAGCCGACGAGAACTGTAGGAGCGTGATCGTACGTTTCCGCCTTGGATTTATATCCACGTGATAAGATGGATGTGATAGTTTTATAATATTTTTGTATACTTTATTCTTTGTTTGTAACGTACAATCTATACCCACGGGCACAATAAGTACACGCGGTAAAGCGCTAAATATGCATGATGGTGAAACTTTTATGAAAATAATGAGTGTAAAAAAGATAGGAATACATAATTGTTTATAAAATATGTAACGTAAACATTATGTTTTCTGTTGTAATACACTATGTGACCGTAACGGTTTTCCGAAAATTGAAATTAACAACATTTTGTACGCGTTTTGCGTCATATCGTAATAAAGTCTTGTCATTCACGTCATGGATTCTGAAATATTTTTACATTTCAAGCTCTTTTCCTCGACGAAAAATTCTCGTCTATTTTTCTTCTTCGCTGTTAGATTTAGACAGATCGTTTTTCAAACCACGATATACCTCTTTGGTCAAGTCGGCTATAGTTTGTGTGCCATTAGTCAGTGCGCTAACAATACATCAACAACGAGTCAGTTTATCTCTGCTCCTATAAGTTATCTTTTTTTTTTTTTTTAAAAGTTTGCAGTCCACTTTAATCTATATTTTGATTTTATAAGACGAATTCGTGAATATTGTACCTATTTACTCGTTCGAATACAATTACCGGATATATTTATAGAAAAAAATCATTTGTTTATGTGTTTTGATTAATACATAATTCCATTGATTTCAGAAATCTGTACGCGCCCTCTCGAGTTTTATTTCTTTGATATTGGCTACAGTTATAGCGTATTTCATTATTTGTTTTTTGTCTTCAATTCTGATTTTTTTTTTCTTTTTTTATAGTTCGTATTAATTTCACTGCTGAATAGTTTGTTATATAATAGTCCAATGTATACGTGCAACACATTTTTAATTGTTCGCTAAGCGGCTCGATTATTTTTAATTTTTAATTATTTACTGTTCTGTGACACAATTGTGTAGGTCTCGTACGTATAATTTTATTGTTCTATTGGCGCTTGAAATCCACAAAAAATAATATACACATAAAAATGGTATTCTGTCATACACATAACTTGTTGGTTATTTTACTTCTAATATATTCAACATAAAAATGTATATAATGAAACCGTATATTTAGCACATCAATATTTTTAAGAACGTTCCAAAGACCAATTTACAACATCGAATTTTCTGAGAGTTTATTATTCACGATTTAATGCTATTATTTTTTTCTACATCAAACATTTTTCTTGTACTTTATTTTATTTTCTTCTCGCCTGAAATTTCTTCCTTCATCTTTTATTTATTTCGGTATACACCAAAGTATCTTAAAACTCGTCAGTATACATAGATATTAAGAATTTGTATTTTCATGGATGTAAATAGATTTTACTTTAAATGTTTTTCACGTTTATTTTGTGTATATATATATATATATATTTTTATTTACTTAAAATTCAAGAAATTATTTAATATAAATATAATTTAAAGTCTTCGTTATTGGTGAATTTAATAAGATTTTATTTTTTTAGTCTTTTTGTAAATGGTTTTTTTTCGAGTCTTTTCGAATTGAAAAAATACATATAATAATAAAACGAAAACCACTTGTTTGATATACAGTTTATTTTTTTATAAGTCATATTATTTGTAAACTACTCAATATGTATACAAGCAATAAAATAATCATCTAACAATATCTGCAGCGGTAGTCATGAACTAAATCAATTTAAAAATGTACCCAATTCGTTACTTTAGCATAATAGATGATTGCATTTTATTGATAAAAAATAAAGTAAACTAAAATTTTTATGAAAATCTTTATGTTTTTTTTAATCTATTGCGATGATTTTCAACATAAATTACTGGTTTTAAACAATATTTTGAAACAAAAATTAAACAGCAGTCATTTCAGGCGATCTACGTCTATTATTTTATGGCTCGATATTTTTGTTTACGAATAATGTGTAAACGAAAAAGCTGCATGCTTGTACTCGTATAATATGAACTTTGTTAGTGAAATTTTGTATGAAATATGAACAATGAGGTACCTGATAGCTTCCAACTAATTTTTAGTAAATTGTACAAGATTTTTTTTTTAGCCATCAGCATTTTATATAGTATAAATATTATTTTAGAGAATGTTAAACATTTACGGTGCTAACAGGGTAGGTTTTTTTCTCAATTGTACATATATATATATTGTTATGTTTGTGTATACTTGTATTATCATCATTTTATTTATCACAGAACCGGCTGGAAAAATTGAATTATCACGTCGTCATCGTCATCCCAATCCGAGTGGAAAGAGATGGATCTGCTGTGATAACAATCTCGACAAAAATCTTCGAGATCATAACTCGTACACAACATCATGACAAGTCGTGTTCAAATTAAACTGCAATAAGATTTCTTTTTCAGTTTACATTTGACAGCAGACGTTTATCTCGTGCCAAATAATACGGATAAAAAAATAGCATGCGTGGACATAAAAAATGTTTTCGTTCATTTTTGATGAATCCGATGGGGAAAACAATACTCTTAAAGAATATTGTATTATCGACTGGTATAGTAAAACACTCTTTACACATGTCAATAACATTTTTGATTTTAGGCCTTTAAAACCATCTTGCCGTATTACATATCCTCTTCCGTTCTACTTTATTCTCCGCTATAATATTCTCAATTTAGATCTCCACAATTTATTGCTCTGTCATTTAAGAAATCTTTTCTGATTCCATCCTCCCACTGCAGTCTTGGTCTGTCCAGCCTTTTACTTTTTAAGGTATTTTTTTTTTTTTGATAACTATTTGTCAATAACATTGACACAAAAAAATTAAAATATTAAAATAAATAATTTTAGTATTGAAATTAGTAATAATAATAAAGTAAATAATTTTAACGTGAAAGAAATAACATCATTTTAAATGCACGTAGAGTTGTGTGTCCTTTCTTCATGCATAAACATTCCAGTTGATTCCGTTTCACTCATTACACGAGTATTAGGAAAATTTAAAAACATTTTCACCAGATAAGCAAATGTAGCAACTTCTCGTCTGTTAATTTTTTTTTCATCTTGATAATTACTCGTATTTTTAATTAAAACGTGGCAAAATACGTGAACAACTCCAATGTTATGTTTCTGTTGAGTTTGTTCGCCAACGTTTTGCGCTCTGTAATTACTTAGGCATGTTTCTGCGTTTGAAACCACAGTGCTTGTATTGGTTGTCAAAGGGTCAAGCTTGTCTGCTCTAATCATTCACTTCCTCTCTAATTTACGCTTTCGGCGACTTTGCGTTTGACTTAAAATTAGATACCCGTTCGTGCAATCGAACAATTTAATTTTGATAATAAGGAAAAGCATTTCGTTTTCTTTAATAAAGTTAAAGCAACATACCTACTTAGAAGTGATTATATTTTCGATTAGATATTTAAAGCAATCGCTGTATTAGAAATCCAACATGGTTCTGTCCCTAATTTTGTTAACCGGAGTAATGACTTGAACGTGGGACTGCAACTGCCTTATAAATTATTGAATATAATATCTGAATATTCCGAATTACATATAGTATTGCACTGTTAATAACCATATACTCTTAGGTATAAACCCATTTGGCTATAAGCCCATACAATTAAACGTTTTTACATTTTAGAACTTATTTTTGCGTTACGAATGAAAATGATTCTTTGCATTAGAGCCGCATAAGCATTTATGCTTTAGTGTGTGTGTGTATGAAAGCGATTTGGCAAAAAATACATACCATGAGGCTCTTTATGTACTTTACGCATATGAAGTTTGATGACGTTAAAAGTTATGCCATATTAAATAGAGCATAAAAACGTGGAATTTTCAATAAGCTCTCGATTTCAATGGTATAATAATTTTAAGTATTTCATGAAGTATTACTGATTGATAATTTTACCATTTACGTGCAACATACTTTAATACTTGGCATCAAATTGGTTTTACTTGTTGTAAATATTAGAAATAAAAAGTAAAAACGGGAATTTTTGAATAAAAGATTTTTAGAAATATCATTAATAAATACATTTAAATATACACTAATATTCTCAATATAACGCAACCATAGCTTTCTTTTTCTTTTTTATATATTTTTCCATTAGTTATATTTTTCTTTAAATATGAAGTTGATACATTTTTCTCGTGTTATTTGAAAAAAGATAACATTCACAATTTTTAAAGATAATTTTTATTTTCTTCCATCTGCGCACACGTCCGTAGTTACAAAAACGAAATGCTTAAATAAATATATATGTTACGTATACGATTATACGGGAGGAGCGGAACAATTGCTGACACTGAATACAGATATACTTCGATAATTTGTTTTAATGCTGTAATTTTTCCCGTCAAACACGTACCGCATAATATACATAAATACTTTTCGTACCCACAGTACGTTGGTATACATGTGAAGTTATTTTAGACGTCCAAGTCAAAGCGAAATCGATACATACCTACGCATGCTAATTTAGGGGCAGTTAAAATATACGGTTATTTCCTTCCTAGCGTCCGACCGCACGATAAATTACAATAAAATGACTACAAAACATCCGCGAGTTTACGGGCGTAATGATGTTGCGTTTTTACTCTTTGCGTGTTTAAATTACTACGGACAAATGGAACGTTCAAAAATGTTTTAGTTTCGCGTTTCGCAGACCCTTAGAATCCCGCTGGGCCGAGAACACGTTTATCAGACATCAGAGTCGTACAAGTGACTGCTGCTGCTGCATGCTATAGGTGTATCGAATTATTCCCCGATGTATAATAACGTATAAATATGAACGTCGTATATTTAAATAATACATACTATATTTCTGTTTTGTTTTTCTCTCTCTGAAACTGCGGTCGATGTACTGTACGCGATTAGTACGCACGTTCGCCTATCGTAACAGTACGTTTTCCGTTTCCCACGTCCTACAGCCGAGTATTGCACAACGTATTAACATTATTATATTCGCCGTACGTGTGTGATTATTATGCATGTTATTTATTACGCACCCGATCGGGTTTCGAAAAGAAATAAGATTCGAACAGACGATTACGTCCTTTAGTTGTACTAACATCGCGAACGATACGTATTGCAGTACACGCATTGAGAATACGTGTTTATCGTAATTAAATGAGATTTGAGCTCTTGCTGACCTCTTTATATTAAATAAAGATGTATATTATACAGATATCTTAGAACGAGTTGATTTCTGGCAGTCACGTCATAAGTAAAAAGTGTTGTAAAGCAGCGGTTCCCAAAGTTTACGACCACGGAACCCTTAGGAAGTTGATTGTAATTCGTGGAACCCCAATGTCTCTAACTCCAAATTACCATAACTTTTTCAATTATATATCGAAAAACCAATAGTAAAAAATAAAAATTGTAATAAACAACGTTTTAAAAATCATTGTTGTTTATTACAATTACTAGTTTCGATGTTCATATTACAGCACTTTTAAGATTGCTTCACGAAACCCTTAGATTCCGCGGAACACACTTTTGCGAATCACTGCTGTAAAGTTTAAAGTGTCTTAACAACTATGATAATTATTGTTTCACGTCGTCAAAGCTGGTTGCGATTATATTGATTATCAATTATGTGTTTATTTGCCAAGTCGGCGAAAACTGCAATAACACGGACAGTACAATTCCACGGAATAGATTTTTTTCCCCAAACCAAATTGGTTCTTAACTATACATCGGATAAGTTATCTTGTGTGACGAAAGAAAAATCCATAAATGTAACTTAACTTTGCGATGAATAATAATCGTAACGATAGTATTAGCAATCACCGAGAACACCGTATTCTCGGACTCTCACCCAACCCCGCGGGTAAAACAAATAAATAACGAAAAAACAATTTCGATTGCGTCCGTATAGATATTGCCGTTTTGACCTTTGTCTTCGATGCGTTCTCAGACGAAACGTTTCGCACGAAACGGGATTAGCATAAACGTAGCAATCGGATAGTGTACGATGAAACAAATAGGTGCGTAGCGTGATAATTGCTGTTTCGGGCCGGGAGTCGAAAACAACCAATAAATTTTTGTAATCACCGACCGAGGGGGCGTACGAAATTATTATTCCGGTGCAATAGCACGGCGATGTATTTGTATGCACGTTTCGTTTTGATATTTCTACGTTTTGCTCGCGCAACGGAACTCGCAGCAAGCGGAAAACGATTGTGATCGACGCGAACGGTTAAGATTGTAAACCGAACCGCGGTGCACAACGATCCCGCGGGAGGACCAAATCAGTCAGTTGCGCACAGACATAGTACGAGAACAACACCGTCTTTACCCAAAGGGCAAGTGAGGCACGACCGACGGAGGCTTCGAAAAATGCGTAGTTTGTACATCTCACCCGTTGTGACGTATCGGCTAAATGTGCCGACTAAACGGTCTACTGTTTGGCCTAAACGACGAGTTGCGATTCGAAAACAAAATATTTTTTAAACGATATCCAAGTGAAAACGTAAACGCTTTGAATACGACGATTGCTCGGCGATTGTCTCGATTAGGCAACGAGTTGTAGACGTACGGCGTCGGGCGTTTACAACGCTGGTGAAAATCCGCGTTCCCGCGGTACAATTATAATGCCGTCGAGGTAGGCGTGAAAATATCGTTTCCAAACGTTACGCGACGGTCCGGAAACGATCAGGCAACGGCAACTGACGGGGATCGAGCGCGAAGCGCACAACTCGTGCGAGATCGGTCCGAGGAACGCGCGGTGCGTCCGGCGTGTCCGATCGATCGGGACAATAAGGGTTGGGGCGGGCGTGACGCATTACATCGTGGAGTACGTCAACGCGCGCGGTCGGTCGTCTTGCGAATCGACTACGACGTTGTATTTAACGTAATTGCTGAAAGCCGCGGAGTTGTCCCGTTGCCGGCGTTTTACAACTTCGCCCGCGATCCCCGGCCCCGCTTTAGGTTGCCCGGTCGCAAGGCCGCCGACGCGCGATTGGCAACCGCGATATAAAATAAAACCGAAAAACAATAAACGTAGTCGGACGGTCGTAACGAACACGCCGTCGGTAAACACTGCTGCTCTGCACCGCAATAAATACCGTACGAACGCCGCTCCCCCGCCCCCAATCCCACCACCGACCTGAACACGAGCGTTGCCTGCGCGCACCGCCAATCAAGACGAATCGTTATCCAGCCATTGGGAGTCTAGGAACAAAAAAAAAAAAATGTTTAACAGACGAATCACTTAAACTCGGTTTCGCATCAAAACTGTACAGTCGTTTTTTTGTTTTTTCCTACGATTGTCGTTCGTAACGAAATTCATCGGATGGTCCGCGAAATGAGTCCGCAGAGGTTTTCATTCGAGTACATTCGAGACTTGGGTTCGGTTCGGGCGGACACGTTATTGTTTACGATCTCAAGCGGCTGCGCGGTTCGTGGTTATAAAACGTAAGGCGTCGGCGGTGGCGCCACCGAGATTCCGAACCAGTGCCGGACGCGAACGCGAAACGCGCTACGATTAAGACCCGCGCGCTAATTGCACGAACACACTTTTAAGCGTTCCGTGTCTTGAGCTCCCCCCCCCCCCCGTACGTGCGGTGCTGCGTTGTCGTAAACGGAAATGAATTCTTCGCGTCGGCCCACCGGTACCGATCGATCGTTCTCACGGACGCGAAAAATCGTTACGTACCTAACGAACGTGTTTACAACACGATATCGACCGTTGCGATACGACCGTTATGATTCGAACGTCGTTAATCGCGACGGTAAACACCGGTCCACCCCGTGATCGTCGTAAACACAGTCCGCGCGCGCGCGACACCTTTGCGCACCCGCGGTACGTGCCCACAACGGTATCGATACGTTGTACCTACCAATATCATACATCGCCGTGTCCGTCGTCGGCGCGCGGGGCTCAGTACCGATTGAGAGATCGCGTCCTCCCGCAACACCGTGACGTGATCACTCTACACGTATTTTAATATCGGTCCGGTCGGTTCTCATTACACGGGACAACTTTCAACGTAGCAACTACAGATGTGCACCGGGTTCGTGTACGCGCTACATAGGATCTCCTGGTTGCCGGCCAAATCGATGCTTTTAATATTGTGACGAACAGTTGTGTTTATTCATTTTATACATTTTTCATTTTTTATTTACGATGTAAAATACGTCTGTGTCAATGCCGGTTATCGATTTAAAATAGTTTGCGAAGGGAAACTGAATGTGTTCTGTGCTTCACCGAATTCTACACTTCGAGAGTTCGGTGGGTCGATTACCGCAGTGCGGTAGTAATGATTCTCTTTGTCGTGCATCTAAGACTCACGACATTCCTCTGTTTCTGATTTGTAAGTCTCGTTGATTAACTGGCAGAGCAGTCAACTAACGTAGGAATATGTTGAATAATACACTTGCCCACGTGACGGTTCACAATGCGCTTTCGCGTAGGGAACTCATGATCTTGGCGTTTACTTATAATCACTTATAAAAAACTTATGGTCGACACGATTTCACTTTTATGTTCAATCACGCATCATATTTTTTACGAATTACTCTTAAACCGGCTCTTATTGAAAATAAAATAAAAGCGTCTGTCGCAACATCAAAAACATGTTTTGAAAATAATAAAATATTTTCCCTGCTATTTTAAACTAACTGCTTATAGATGTGTCGTCTTCAAAGTTTTGCGCACGTCATAGGTGCTCTTTGAAATGAGAGAAATAAATGTAATTCTGATAAATGTCATGAGCAGAGCTCAAAAAGAATTTCAATTTTATTTGTGAATACATGTGATACTGTGTGTAATTGATAAATATAAATAAAAAATCGTACCCATTATAACGTGTAACATGACGTGAATATCCATTTAACGAGACGAGTAATATCGCATCTACTCGTTCATGTTATGTATGATTTTCTTTGGCGTAAATTATGTTTCGCATTTAACAGTATAAATGTTTAATGACGACCTTCGATATTATAATATTTATAATACGCAGCCTCTATGTCCAACGCAAGTTCACATAAAAATCAATATAAAGCTTAATAACTATTTACGAGGTGTTTTTATTGCTCGAAATTAGCATACATATTATTTATTTAATCCCATAAAAATGCCGAACTTTTCGTAAAAAATGTATTATTAAATATTAAGGATCTCAAAAAATTTAATAATATTGTTAATGGAGTTTTTACCTAATAGTTCTATAGCGTAGTTTTGATGAAAAATTGGATTGATCATTGAAAAAAATATTCAAACCGTTATCAACAATTTTTTTTTATTACATATCGAAGTAAAGATAAACGAATTTAAGAGTCTTTTAACTTGAACACAAGTACAGACAAAAAGAAAAAAATGCAATATAAAAGTGCAATACGAGAGTACGGCAATGTTCGACTCGAAATCGACTACAATGGTTTTTTTTTTTTTAAATTCTCTGAAATAGAAAGTTACGACGGTATGTTTAATAAATTAAAAATCATTAACATTGTTCGATAATTTGAATCGCTTCATGCAAAAAGGGTTTTAGTCCATAACTTTAAACTTTCGGCAAAATTAAAAAAACGTTTATTGCATTCAATGCCATTCTATGTGAAAAAAAAATTATGTGTATGTTTAAAATGAGTTCTAGTAATGTGACTAAAGTCGTTTTAACATGAAACGATGCGTTCAGGAATAATTAAATAAATCTCTTCTGCAATAATTACATTTTCACCAAATTGTGGACTTAAGCCCTTTTTGCATGAAGCTATTCATTTATACGTTGATAATTACGCGTTTACAAGAGCGATTTTGTAAAAAAAAATTATACTTGTTTAACCGCGTGTGTAAAATCAGTTTTGATACATATTTTTTTTTCGGCTATCTGAACACAATGAATGTAGTACAAATTGGCTGGCAAGCTGAAAACAAGCTCGGGCCGCATTGTGGCGGCGAGCACAGGTTACTCCCGCTCGTACACGGGATTTATTATTTTTAGAGTTCTCTTTCTCTTTTGAAAATAAAATAATTTCCGGTTAGGTCGTATAATAGCGGTAATTAAGAATTTGGTCCTGTGTATAATTGGACGGTTTCGAGTCTGTACCTTTTTGGCGCAATCCCACGGTTATTTGCACGTGGAAAACCTATTTTTAAACAATGCGATCCGTTTCGCCGTGCACCTACACACCTGGGGTCGCACATTAACGGCAGTTTTATCGACTGCAAACACGGAATGCGAGCACGAATATTTTCCCGCGGATCGAAGTCGCGGTCAAAGGGTACGCCGGCTGCTCGGCGACGGCGGACCATCAACCGTGTCGGTATATGCAGTTGCGGCACGGAAACCACGGTTCAGGTCGCATCTACACTGAGATCTGTTAAACATTGATTGTAAACATTATTTTTGCACTCAATTTTTTTTTTATTTCGATATAAATAAAGAAACCCACATGCAAAGGTGGTAAAAATAACATGTATCGCACGATTCGAGCAGCGTTAACGGTTCGACATTTATTTCCCGTTTGATGGCGATAACGTATTAATAGACTGATGATCTATTTCGATTCAATTCGATCCATAAATTTAAGCTAAGATCCCAAGACGCTTGGCACGGAGTGTCTTCCCAAGAGTTTCGATCTTTGGTACCCGAATCAAAAAAAACGGCTGCGCTCGCTGTTTGGAACATCGAACCGTTGCTCGTGTACATTGCGTGGGAATAAAAAAATATATTTTTTCGCTATTTTTACATTTTTTTTTGTTTTTGTTTTTTTTTAAAAAAATTATGTTTTTATAAAAATATGAAATGGTCAACCAAACCTATTCTGGAGTTCCTTGAGCTCTACGAGCAAGAACCGTATATTTGGAATCCTTATAATCCATAACACAAAATTATCGTGCATTATTCGTGAAATGACATTTCGAAAAAACTTAGTCAAAATTTAAAAAATTCGCGACGACGACAATGACGTACTGTTTGCTCGCCGCACGTTTCGCATGATACGACGGACACGTAGTTTTTGCAGCAGTGCACCGGTGTGCTATTAACGTGTGAGTCATACGTTACATTTTGCGCACAAATGTCGTTGTATATTGTCGAATTACGAATTAAAAGAAAAAGAAAAAACATCTTGCCGAACTGTTGCGGAGAACATATGGATTGGACGACAGGCGTGGTATGTTCAATACTACTGTCAATATGCGTTAATTTGCTGTTTGAATTCAAAATCGATTTCAAATAGTCTTATACCCGTTTGATACATATTTCGAAATGCGAAAAACTTTAGAAATGCGTCAAGTACGTCTAATGAAAAACGATTTTTGATGGAATGAAGTAACACGCGTTAACTTAGAAACATATATAATATAATATGTATATAAATATATATTTTTTTAACGACATTTATTGACGTCAGGAGATTAAAATTTATTGTAGGATAAATGTATGGGAAATAGTATTATAATTTATCGAGATACAACGTTTAATATTTCTCGAGCATTTGCGCGTGAAAAAGAAAATGCCTCAGTATACAAATATTACTTGCGTTAAAAACGAAATACTCGTAAGTATTAATTAGGCAATTGACATTCAAAATCTATCATTATTCGGAAAATTACCTCTTTCGTCCGCCAATAATATAATATAATGAAGGACCTAAGGTTTGTACGCGTGTGGATTATTATAATTTTATAATATCATACAGGTTATTTTCAGCTAAATGTTTTTTCCGTATCAGTTTCGTTAGTTTACAAATAATGCGAAACAACGTTTTTGGCCAATTGTTTTTTTAATAAAATTCTACTTGCAAATTAATAATTTATGAAAACTTCACAACCGTTTAATAAACCGAACACCACCACCGCTAAGCTCTTCAGTGTCTGATCACAATATCAGCTTATATCAATACCCATACCAATATCTCATGTTATGGTGTCGACAAATATTTTACATTTTCGATTGTCGTTTTAATATTACTCGGCCCGCCGTTGATCCGTCGGAAACAATATTAATAAGCAGCAACATTGATGCCATTGCGTTCAGAGCGGAATGTGTATTGATTGAGTATTTATCATGTTGGAAATTTCAGTATTGCGGTTCGGCGTATAATAATAATTATTTTTGGATTTAATTCTACCGACTAATATGATGTTTCGACGAACGTAATTTGAAATTCCCCCGAGTTAATATTATATATACACTGCAGTGTACACGATGTATAAGTCGAGCTGTTCCGCCGTCGTAATAACGGAGATAATAGATTGAAAATCGATATTGATCACGAGAACAATGGTTTAGAGTTTCCGATGTAAACAAAACGGAATATTTAATTAATACGCCGACGTTAATAACATTCCGCGAGCTGTCCCACTGTTGCTCTGCACGCGTGTACGCCTGCAATATTATTGTCCGTTAGTTCCGACTGTGCGCTGTGTTCGCGCACGTCGTTTTTTCGACCACCGCGTGTACTGATACTGCGATATGTGCGAACAACGGAGTTACTATTATGGTGACGGACGTGCCCGTTACCGCTTCGTACTCGGCTAGCCGTTTCTGACGAAAAGCCAATTGTACCCAGTAGCCGTGCACATCTCGCGCACACTATCCGCGTCCCGTTGCACCCTCGCGGCATTTAACTTTTCCACGATAATCACCATTACCATTGTCCGGGATCGACAACGGCTGACCCTCTCCCGCGGTGCTTTCTCCCGCCGTCGTAATGCTGCGACGTTCGAATTCCAAAGAATAGTAGGGACGAAATTGCAGCCGAGGGATCGCGCGCGCACTATTCGAGGCCAAAGTTTTTCCCGGTCTGAACTTTGGACGACCGGCCGAGCAAAGGATCAAAAAGTGTTTCGTCACTCACGCGACGCCGAAACAATGTCCACTGATACCACTTACGTTTGGCTCGTGCACAAGAGACGAAAACAATTCTAATGTTCCGTTTCCGTCAAATGCAATTATATAATAAACCATGCGAACGAAATTTCGAGAAAGTAAAGCAATACAACGGAATCGCTGCGATTTAATTATACCATCGTGGCGTTACATCACGTATTATCCTGATCCCATCCGGTCAGCAGTGACCATAGAAGAAATAAATAACTTAACATTGGACTTTTCGAAAAAATTACCTTTATAATATTATAACCGCAATGGGAAATCCACGGACAGCGTAGAAAAAATATGGTATCGCACCGTACACATTTAGTTTTCCATTCGACGATCGAAACGCACTACACGGAAATTGGCCACGCGGAAACATCGATTTCCTGTTCAATTATTTTTAGATTACCGATAGTTGAAAAATTAATTATGCATAAATCAAGCACAGATATAAATTTGTGATGGACGTTTGAACTGCTATTGTTTTCAATATATGTCTACTGTTTACGGGTTCCATGTAACATATGTCATACACTGTGTTTCATGTTCTGTACACTTTTCGCGTTATTTTATTTCCAAACCAAAACAAAATGGACATTCACAAGACTATAGAGAACGAGTTTGAATGTCAATCGTTTAGCAAAATTTTAGTTTTGACGCTTTTCTTTTTTTTTTTCTAGTTTATAATACAGTTTATGAAAGTCTCTAAAACAAAAACACTTTAAAATGTATAATATTGTTGTGTGTTTTTAAGCAGCAATTTAAGACTTCGTGATTGCGACCTAAAGAAAGTTGTTGCTCGACTCAGAATAATCTTATTTCTTTCGACATGGATGAACGCGCAATTAAAACATCTGAAAATCGGAATAAAAACAACAAGGGGTGGTGGTAAGCAGGTCAAATAAGTTTTTATCCTTTAATTAAAACACAAAATGGTATATATATATATACAGTTTTGAAAAGCTAAAGAGTGCAGACTAATTATCTCTAATTGTTAAAAAGCATAAATTTTCCGGGAATATGCGTATCTAATGGTAGGAAAAAAAACAAATACGGACTCTTAAAAAAATATATTATATTCATATTTTAAATAAAAGATAACGCATTGTGTCATTTGATCATTTGAATATTTTTAGTCCTATAATTATACTTTTTCGTTTACCGTACATACCGAACTTCGCACAGCAAATATGGATTTGTTATGTAACGTATAATTACGTTATGATCGTATTAATTATTGTAAGATTCACATTCCTTGATAGAGTAGAATATAATAAATATTTTTTAAGAAACAATGTTAAAATACCTACTTGATATGAAAATAATATTCGTACACACCTGTATTATTGTGGCTGTACAAACAATAGGACAATGACCTGTTTTTTGTGTTACGACTTACATCAAAGTATTTTAGGTATACCTACTTAATTTTGAAAAGGTAACGACAAAACTATCGGATGCACCGTAGTTCCGTATTCT